>OW028685.1:21072500-21103069 GCA_932294315.1 Epinotia nisella
TAGGTTAGGTTAGGTTAGGTTAGGTTAGGTTAGGTTAGGTTAGGTTAGGTTAGGTTAGGTTAGGTTAGGTTAGGTTAGGTTAGGTTAGGTTAGGTTAGGTTAGGTTAGGTTAGGTTAGGTTAGGTTAGGTTAGGTTAGGTTAGGTTAGGTTAGGTTAGGTTAGGTTAGGTTAGGTTAGGTTAGGTTAGGTTAGGTTAGGTTAGGTTAGGTTAGGTTAGGTTAGGTTAGGTTAGGTTAGGTTAGGTTAGGTTAGGTTAGGTTAGGTTAGGTTAGGTTAGGTTAGGTTAGGTTAGGTTAGGTTAGGTTAGGTTAGGTTAGGTTAGGTTAGGTTAGGTTAGGTTAGGTTAGGTTAGGTTAGGTTAGGTTAGGTTAGGTTAGGTTAGGTTAGGTTAGGTTAGGTTAGGTTAGGTTAGGTTAGGTTAGGTTAGGTTAGGTTAGGTTAGGTTAGGTTAGGTTAGGTTAGGTTAGGTTAGGTTAGGTTAGGTTAGGTTAGGTTAGGTTAGGTTAGGTTAGGTTAGGTTAGGTTAGGTTAGGTTAGGTTAGGTTAGGTTAGGTTAGGTTAGGTTAGGTTAGGTTAGGTTAGGTTAGGTTAGGTTAGGTTAGGTTAGGTTAGGTTAGGTTAGGTTAGGTTAGGTTAGGTTAGGTTAGGTTAGGTTAGGTTAGGTTAGGTTAGGTTAGGTTAGGTTAGGTTAGGTTAGGTTAGGTTAGGTTAGGTTAGGTTAGGTTAGGTTAGGTTAGGTTAGGTTAGGTTAGGTTAGGTTAGGTTAGGTTAGGTTAGGTTAGGTTAGGTTAGGTTAGGTTAGGTTAGGTTAGGTTAGGTTAGGTTAGGTTAGGTTAGGTTAGGTTAGGTTAGGTTAGGTTAGGTTAGGTTAGGTTAGGTTAGGTTAGGTTAGGTTAGGTTAGGTTAGGTTAGGTTAGGTTAGGTTAGGTTAGGTTAGGTTAGGTTAGGTTAGGTTAGGTTAGGTTAGGTTAGGTTAGGTTAGGTTAGGTTAGGTTAGGTTAGGTTAGGTTAGGTTAGGTTAGGTTAGGTTAGGTTAGGTTAGGTTAGGTTAGGTTAGGTTAGGTTAGGTTAGGTTAGGTTAGGTTAGGTTAGGTTAGGTTAGGTTAGGTTAGGTTAGGTTAGGTTAGGTTAGGTTAGGTTAGGTTAGGTTAGGTTAGGTTAGGTTAGGTTAGGTTAGGTTAGGTTAGGTTAGGTTAGGTTAGGTTAGGTTAGGTTAGGTTAGGTTAGGTTAGGTTAGGTTAGGTTAGGTTAGGTTAGGTTAGGTTAGGTTAGGTTAGGTTAGGTTAGGTTAGGTTAGGTTAGGTTAGGTTAGGTTAGGTTAGGTTAGGTTAGGTTAGGTTAGGTTAGGTTAGGTTAGGTTAGGTTAGGTTAGGTTAGGTTAGGTTAGGTTAGGTTAGGTTAGGTTAGGTTAGGTTAGGTTAGGTTAGGTTATAGGTAGTCACATCGGTAGATTTTTTTTAAATTTTGCACAAGGCTCTCTTTTTGCACCCCCTTTGTGTGGTCTTTTTGTCTTGGGGTCAAATCGCCCTAGTTTAGGTACCTCCCATACATTTTTTTTTAAATTATACAGTTTTTCATTTTTCATGAAAAAACTGTACATCTCACGGGGCCGAGACCCCCCATTTTGCATGTTCATTTTTAAATACGCACCGATTGGTATTTTTTTTATCACCCTAAGTCCGTAAACAAAACTTTTAGACCCGGGTCAGGTTGAAGAATGGGTTCGGTTTTTGTCTAATTTTGATGAAAAAAAAAATGTTTTGACACATTTTATCAAAAACACCATACATACTAACGTAGTATGGTGGTGGTCAAAAATGATGTCCGTTTTTCGATATCTCTTACCGTTTCCGAGATAAAAATATACCAAATATAATGCAATTACTAAATATTATTAGGCTTATATAAAGCGCGCGCGCGCGCGCGCCGGTGCGACGGCGTGGCGTCGCGTCGACCCGCTCGTTATTCAACAAAATATTATATTTTATTTTGCCATATGCGTGTATTCTATATGCGATTTAAAACCATTTTTATGTTGTTCACACTTGCGCCTATATGTATATTCTATAAGTACCTACATAATACATTTCTTTGTAACTGTTGATTGCCTGTCATTCAGCATCCTGCACCATCTACTTAATTATTTGTCACATCCATAGAAGATAAGGTTAGGGCATGTAAGAAAAAGGGAGGGGGGAGGGGGGGGTAAAAAACTAATCGTAACCATTGTATTTTTGGTAAGTGGGTTAGGTTATGGTTATCTTGCGTCCCTTAGAGCGGAAATAGGCACCCCGCGAAGCGGGGTGTCGTCGACACGCTGGCGGTTTATTTTTTATTTCAAAAAGTATCTCTATTATGGCGTTGATATTCTCGTGCAGGAAAATTATTGTAATTCCGCGTCGAATGGTATTTTTTTGAAATTTCTAGGTCAATAAACAAACATTTAAAACCCGGTTTAGTTTTTTTTTTTTTTTGTCCAATTTTGACAAAAAAAAAATGTTTTTATATAGATTAGATATAACTCCGTCCAAAAATGAAGTCCATTTTGCTCTAGCTCTTACGGTTTCGGAGATAAAAAAATGTAAAGGGGCGTTGGGGCGGAAAGGTTCTCTAGGTTAAGTTAGTATCGGGTGTTATAGGGTTGAATTGTCGTTAGATCTTGATGAAATTTGGCATATCGCGTTTTTTCAGCACGCTCTACCCATCGTTTCTCACGTTTGGTGTGAAAATCCACCCATTTGGGTAGTGGCCATACAATATTTTCGCAAATTTACTAAATTTTGTCCAAATTCAAGAAAAAAAAAAAATTCTTACAGATTTCATTGAAACGTACTTATAAGTATTTAGGTACCTAAGTATTAATTAAGTATACCTAACCTAGTTATTTTATGAAATGTTCGGTTCTGGCGCTTCGCCGGCCGCTACCGCGGCACGCTCGCTTCGCTCGCTCGGCTCGCGCGCTGTAGGGTCGCAGTTTAACCTAACACTCCTCCTCGCTTCGCTCGTCGTCGTACCTACACCGTCCTGCCTTAGAGTAAATTACTCAGTCAATTTCGGTTTTTTCAAAAAAGTCACACATATAAAACATTATTATTTTAGCGTATTCTTTACGATACAATCATAAATAAAAATACTTATTGGTATCGTATTACATTACATTACATCTACATTACAAAGTTAGGTTAAGTTAAGTTAGGTTGGTTTTTTTTTTTCATTTGATTAGGTTAGGTTAGGTTAGATTAGATTATATTTCTGAATATATTAGTTTGTATTCAGTTTACAATCCAATATTATAGTACTATCGTACTAGTACGTAGGTATGTACATTTGTACGTAACGTGTTGATGAATGAAACGACCCGATCGATAATCAAATTATTTATTTCTCATATAACAACAGCGATCTCTATATTTGTAGCGGTGAACTAGCTGCGTGCAGCCACCAAGCAACGTGCCTAAACGTAGGTAAACCTACCTAGTGGTTATACCAGAACACAATAGATGGCGCTTAACTTAATGTACTTACATTCTTACGTAAAAACTAAATAACTATTATGTTATTTTAATCCCAAGAGTAGGTTAATTAGGGCATATAGGAAAAGGGGTGTCCTCTCGTTTCACAAATTTAGATAGGTACCTACACTTAACAACCAACAATTAGCAAAATGTTGTTTTGCAACTCAACTTTCTACAAAATGAATGACTCATTTGACCAAATAATCAAATAGGTACCTAGGCAAAAAGAGCGAAAACACTTATTTGCAAAAAAATATTGTTATTTTGGTACTTGGTTTGTCTTAAACTTACTTATTTTATTAGGTAGGTAGGTGTAATAGGTACATGCAGAATCGTGCATGTGTAAATACCTAGATAATAGATAAGAACAACACTCAACAGGGGCGGTCCGATTCTTATCGCTTTTTAATAAAAGCGATAATCGTTATTTCTGATGAGGTCGTAAACGGCCGGCCGTCATGCTATTGTCTATTGTTATTGTTGCCTTGAACACGTGCATCACTTCACTAGGTACTTAGAGTACTAGGCATTCCATTCATAAATTACACGGCTTAATACGTACCCACAATAAGTAGGTATATAAATAAGTAAGCGGCAATAAATGCCAATTAATTAACATGTGGTTTTAATTTACCCACCTCATTTCCGCTTCGCGTTTAGACGTGGCAGGTTTTTTTTTTGTTTTTTACCCAACCCACCCACCCAGAGTCACTGGGTATAGATACGCCACCACTGGAAAAATCTTAACAGCGCGTTCCAGAATGAATTTTTGAGTGATAAGCGCCATCTCTTGGATTATTGGAACACTTTTTAGTAATTTTTCGTTTTAATATAGTAGTTATGTACCTACTATGTACTAACCCGTCATTTCTCACGTTTGGTGTGAAAACCCCCACATTTGTATAGTGGCCATACAATTTTTTAGCAAATTTACTGAATTTTGTCCAAATTCGTAAAAAAAAATTATTTCTTACAGATTTCATTAAAACCACACTTTAGTATGGCAACTCAAAAATGAGGTTTCCGAGATAAAAATATACCAAATATAATACAATTACCTACTTACAAAATATTACTAGTTAGGAGGCTTATACCTATAAAGCGCGCGCGCCGGTGTGCGGTGGTGGCGTCGCGTGGACCCGCTCGTTATTCAACAAAATATTATATTTTATTATGCCATATGCGTGTATTCTATATGCGATTTAAAACCATTTTTATGTTGTTCACACTTGCGCCTATATGTATATTCTATAAGTACCTACATAATAGGTACATTTCTTTGTACTGTTGATTGCCTGTCATTCAGCATCCTGCACCATCTACTTAACTATATTAGTCACATCCATAGAAGATAAGGTTAGGGCATGTAAGAACAAGTGCGTGTCGGACCACGCAAAAGGAAGGGTTCCGTGCCTATTAAAAAAGGTCGTATCGTCATAGAAATCTTACGGCACTTACGTCCTTTTCTTTGAGGAAGGCAGTTTTTCAGCAATATCTCGGAAACCTTTCATCCGATCTTGTTCAAAACAATTTTCGGTGAATGAACTTAATAAGCGCTGTGTCTATGAATTTTTTCATATTTTTAAAATACACCGTTCAAAAATTAGAGGGGGGAGGGACAGAATTTTAGTGACTTTCGGGGCGATTATCTATGACTGTATTCACTTAATCAAAAAAATTCCTGAGAAACCTTGTATTTATTTTGAAAGGCCTATCGATTCATGTGCCACACGTGGGCTCACAATGAAATTTTTTTTTTTTTTTGACTTTTAGTTTTATGTATGGAGTACAACCCTAAAAAAATTTTTTTTAGTAATTTTAATTACAAAACTTTGTAGCGGCTAACAAAATACACCTATCCTCAAAATTTTATTCAAATACACCTTATAGTTTTCGAGTAAAATGCCTGTGACATACGGACAGACGGACAGACGGACAGACGGACAGACGGACATGACGAAACTATAAGGGTTCCGTTTTTGCCATTTTGGCTACGGAACCCTAAAAAGGGAGGGGAGGGGAGGGGAGGGGGGAGGGGGGGGGGGGGGGGGGGGTTAAAAAAAACTAATCGTAACCATTGTATTTTTAGTAAGTGGGTTAGGTTATGGTTATCTTGTGTCCCTTAGAGCGGAAATAGGCACCCCGCGAAGCGGGGTGACGTCGACACGCTGGCGGTTTATTTTTTATTTCAAAGAGTAGGTATCTCTATTATGGCGTTGATACTGTTGATACTCTCGTGCAGGAAAATTATTGTAATTCCGCGTCGAATGGTATTTTTTTGGACTTTCTAGGTCAATAAACAAACATTTAAAACCCGGTTTAGATTTTTTTTATTTTTTTATTGTCCAATTTTGACAAAAAAAAATGTTTTTATATAGATTAGATATAGCAATACTACTTAAGTAGTATGAACGTCCAAAAATGAAGTCCATTTTGCTCTAGCTCTTACGGCTTCGGAGATAAAAAATGTAAAGGGGCGTTGGGGCGGAAAGGTTCTCTAGGTTAAGTTAGTATCTGGTGTTATAGGGTTGAATTGTCGTTAGATCTTGATGAAATTTGGCACATCGCGTTTTTTCAGCACGCTCTACCCATCATTTTTCACGTTTGGTGTGAAAACCCACCCATTTGGGTAGTGGCCATACAGAATTTTCGCAAATAAAAAAATTTTTGTCCAAATTAAAAAAAAAAAAATTATTTCTTTCAGATTTCATTGAAACCATACTTCAGTATGGCAACTCAAAAATGAGGTCCGTTTTTCGATAGCTAGCACCGTTACGGGTAGAAATGGCTATTTGTGCTTTTTTGGTTTTGAAATCTTTAAAAATAAAGTAGGTTATAGGTAGTCACATCGGTAGATTTTTTTTAAATTTTGCACAAGGCTCTCTTTTTGCACCCCCTTTGTGTGGTCTTTTTGTCTTGGGGTCAAATCGCCCTAGTTTAGGTACCTCCCATACATTTTTTTTTAAATTATACAGTTTTTCATTTTTCATGAAAAAACTGTACATCTCACGGGGCCGAGACCCCCCATTTTGCATGTTCATTTTTAAATACGCACCGATTGGTATTTTTTTTATCACCCTAAGTCCGTAAACAAAACTTTTAGACCCGGGTCAGGTTGAAGAATGGGTTCGGTTTTTGTCTAATTTTGATGAAAAAAAAAATGTTTTGACACATTTTATCAAAAACACCATACATACTAACGTAGTATGGTGGTGGTCAAAAATGATGTCCGTTTTTCGATATCTCTTACCGTTTCCGAGATAAAAATATACCAAATATAATGCAATTACTAAATATTATTAGGCTTATATAAAGCGCGCGCGCGCGCGCGCCGGTGCGACGGCGTGGCGTCGCGTCGACCCGCTCGTTATTCAACAAAATATTATATTTTATTTTGCCATATGCGTGTATTCTATATGCGATTTAAAACCATTTTTATGTTGTTCACACTTGCGCCTATATGTATATTCTATAAGTACCTACATAATACATTTCTTTGTAACTGTTGATTGCCTGTCATTCAGCATCCTGCACCATCTACTTAATTATTTGTCACATCCATAGAAGATAAGGTTAGGGCATGTAAGAAAAAGGGAGGGGGGAGGGGGGGGTAAAAAACTAATCGTAACCATTGTATTTTTGGTAAGTGGGTTAGGTTATGGTTATCTTGCGTCCCTTAGAGCGGAAATAGGCACCCCGCGAAGCGGGGTGTCGTCGACACGCTGGCGGTTTATTTTTTATTTCAAAAAGTATCTCTATTATGGCGTTGATATTCTCGTGCAGGAAAATTATTGTAATTCCGCGTCGAATGGTATTTTTTTGAAATTTCTAGGTCAATAAACAAACATTTAAAACCCGGTTTAGTTTTTTTTTTTTTTTGTCCAATTTTGACAAAAAAAAAATGTTTTTATATAGATTAGATATAACTCCGTCCAAAAATGAAGTCCATTTTGCTCTAGCTCTTACGGTTTCGGAGATAAAAAAATGTAAAGGGGCGTTGGGGCGGAAAGGTTCTCTAGGTTAAGTTAGTATCGGGTGTTATAGGGTTGAATTGTCGTTAGATCTTGATGAAATTTGGCATATCGCGTTTTTTCAGCACGCTCTACCCATCGTTTCTCACGTTTGGTGTGAAAATCCACCCATTTGGGTAGTGGCCATACAATATTTTCGCAAATTTACTAAATTTTGTCCAAATTCAAGAAAAAAAAAAAATTCTTACAGATTTCATTGAAACGTACTTATAAGTATTTAGGTACCTAAGTATTAATTAAGTATACCTAACCTAGTTATTTTATGAAATGTTCGGTTCTGGCGCTTCGCCGGCCGCTACCGCGGCACGCTCGCTTCGCTCGCTCGGCTCGCGCGCTGTAGGGTCGCAGTTTAACCTAACACTCCTCCTCGCTTCGCTCGTCGTCGTACCTACACCGTCCTGCCTTAGAGTAAATTACTCAGTCAATTTCGGTTTTTTCAAAAAAGTCACACATATAAAACATTATTATTTTAGCGTATTCTTTACGATACAATCATAAATAAAAATACTTATTGGTATCGTATTACATTACATTACATCTACATTACAAAGTTAGGTTAAGTTAAGTTAGGTTGGTTTTTTTTTTTCATTTGATTAGGTTAGGTTAGGTTAGATTAGATTATATTTCTGAATATATTAGTTTGTATTCAGTTTACAATCCAATATTATAGTACTATCGTACTAGTACGTAGGTATGTACATTTGTACGTAACGTGTTGATGAATGAAACGACCCGATCGATAATCAAATTATTTATTTCTCATATAACAACAGCGATCTCTATATTTGTAGCGGTGAACTAGCTGCGTGCAGCCACCAAGCAACGTGCCTAAACGTAGGTAAACCTACCTAGTGGTTATACCAGAACACAATAGATGGCGCTTAACTTAATGTACTTACATTCTTACGTAAAAACTAAATAACTATTATGTTATTTTAATCCCAAGAGTAGGTTAATTAGGGCATATAGGAAAAGGGGTGTCCTCTCGTTTCACAAATTTAGATAGGTACCTACACTTAACAACCAACAATTAGCAAAATGTTGTTTTGCAACTCAACTTTCTACAAAATGAATGACTCATTTGACCAAATAATCAAATAGGTACCTAGGCAAAAAGAGCGAAAACACTTATTTGCAAAAAAATATTGTTATTTTGGTACTTGGTTTGTCTTAAACTTACTTATTTTATTAGGTAGGTAGGTGTAATAGGTACATGCAGAATCGTGCATGTGTAAATACCTAGATAATAGATAAGAACAACACTCAACAGGGGCGGTCCGATTCTTATCGCTTTTTAATAAAAGCGATAATCGTTATTTCTGATGAGGTCGTAAACGGCCGGCCGTCATGCTATTGTCTATTGTTATTGTTGCCTTGAACACGTGCATCACTTCACTAGGTACTTAGAGTACTAGGCATTCCATTCATAAATTACACGGCTTAATACGTACCCACAATAAGTAGGTATATAAATAAGTAAGCGGCAATAAATGCCAATTAATTAACATGTGGTTTTAATTTACCCACCTCATTTCCGCTTCGCGTTTAGACGTGGCAGGTTTTTTTTTTGTTTTTTACCCAACCCACCCACCCAGAGTCACTGGGTATAGATACGCCACCACTGGAAAAATCTTAACAGCGCGTTCCAGAATGAATTTTTGAGTGATAAGCGCCATCTCTTGGATTATTGGAACACTTTTTAGTAATTTTTCGTTTTAATATAGTAGTTATGTACCTACTATGTACTAACCCGTCATTTCTCACGTTTGGTGTGAAAACCCCCACATTTGTATAGTGGCCATACAATTTTTTAGCAAATTTACTGAATTTTGTCCAAATTCGTAAAAAAAAATTATTTCTTACAGATTTCATTAAAACCACACTTTAGTATGGCAACTCAAAAATGAGGTTTCCGAGATAAAAATATACCAAATATAATACAATTACCTAGCGCGCGCGCCGGTGTGCGGTGGTGGCGTCGCGTGGACCCGCTCGTTATTCAACAAAATATTATATTTTATTATGCCATATGCGTGTATTCTATATGCGATTTAAAACCATTTTTATGTTGTTCACACTTGCGCCTATATGTATATTCTATAAGTACCTACATAATAGGTACATTTCTTTGTACTGTTGATTGCCTGTCATTCAGCATCCTGCACCATCTACTTAACTATATTAGTCACATCCATAGAAGATAAGGTTAGGGCATGTAAGAACAAGTGCGTGTCGGACCACGCAAAAGGAAGGGTTCCGTGCCTATTAAAAAAGGTCGTATCGTCATAGAAATCTTACGGCACTTACGTCCTTTTCTTTGAGGAAGGCAGTTTTTCAGCAATATCTCGGAAACCTTTCATCCGATCTTGTTCAAAACAATTTTCGGTGAATGAACTTAATAAGCGCTGTGTCTATGAATTTTTTCATATTTTTAAAATACACCGTTCAAAAATTAGAGGGGGGAGGGACAGAATTTTAGTGACTTTCGGGGCGATTATCTATGACTGTATTCACTTAATCAAAAAAATTCCTGAGAAACCTTGTATTTATTTTGAAAGGCCTATCGATTCATGTGCCACACGTGGGCTCACAATGAAATTTTTTTTTTTTTTTGACTTTTAGTTTTATGTATGGAGTACAACCCTAAAAAAATTTTTTTTAGTAATTTTAATTACAAAACTTTGTAGCGGCTAACAAAATACACCTATCCTCAAAATTTTATTCAAATACACCTTATAGTTTTCGAGTAAAATGCCTGTGACATACGGACAGACGGACAGACGGACAGACGGACAGACGGACATGACGAAACTATAAGGGTTCCGTTTTTGCCATTTTGGCTACGGAACCCTAAAAAGGGAGGGGAGGGGAGGGGAGGGGGGAGGGGGGGGGGGGGGGGGGGGTTAAAAAAAACTAATCGTAACCATTGTATTTTTAGTAAGTGGGGGGGAGGGGGGAGGGGGGGGGGGGGGGGGGGGTTAAAAAAAACTAATCGTAACCATTGTATTTTTAGTAAGTGGGTTAGGTTATGGTTATCTTGTGTCCCTTAGAGCGGAAATAGGCACCCCGCGAAGCGGGGTGACGTCGACACGCTGGCGGTTTATTTTTTATTTCAAAGAGTAGGTATCTCTATTATGGCGTTGATACTGTTGATACTCTCGTGCAGGAAAATTATTGTAATTCCGCGTCGAATGGTATTTTTTTGGACTTTCTAGGTCAATAAACAAACATTTAAAACCCGGTTTAGATTTTTTTTATTTTTTTATTGTCCAATTTTGACAAAAAAAAATGTTTTTATATAGATTAGATATAGCAATACTACTTAAGTAGTATGAACGTCCAAAAATGAAGTCCATTTTGCTCTAGCTCTTACGGCTTCGGAGATAAAAAATGTAAAGGGGCGTTGGGGCGGAAAGGTTCTCTAGGTTAAGTTAGTATCTGGTGTTATAGGGTTGAATTGTCGTTAGATCTTGATGAAATTTGGCACATCGCGTTTTTTCAGCACGCTCTACCCATCATTTTTCACGTTTGGTGTGAAAACCCACCCATTTGGGTAGTGGCCATACAGAATTTTCGCAAATAAAAAAATTTTTGTCCAAATTAAAAAAAAAAAAATTATTTCTTTCAGATTTCATTGAAACCATACTTCAGTATGGCAACTCAAAAATGAGGTCCGTTTTTCGATAGCTAGCACCGTTACGGGTAGAAATGGCTATTTGTGCTTTTTTGGTTTTGAAATCTTTAAAAATAAAGTAGGTTATAGGTAGTCACATCGGTAGATTTTTTTTAAATTTTGCACAAGGCTCTCTTTTTGCACCCCCTTTGTGTGGTCTTTTTGTCTTGGGGTCAAATCGCCCTAGTTTAGGTACCTCCCATACATTTTTTTTTAAATTATACAGTTTTTCATTTTTCATGAAAAAACTGTACATCTCACGGGGCCGAGACCCCCCATTTTGCATGTTCATTTTTAAATACGCACCGATTGGTATTTTTTTTATCACCCTAAGTCCGTAAACAAAACTTTTAGACCCGGGTCAGGTTGAAGAATGGGTTCGGTTTTTGTCTAATTTTGATGAAAAAAAAAATGTTTTGACACATTTTATCAAAAACACCATACATACTAACGTAGTATGGTGGTGGTCAAAAATGATGTCCGTTTTTCGATATCTCTTACCGTTTCCGAGATAAAAATATACCAAATATAATGCAATTACTAAATATTATTAGGCTTATATAAAGCGCGCGCGCGCGCGCGCCGGTGCGACGGCGTGGCGTCGCGTCGACCCGCTCGTTATTCAACAAAATATTATATTTTATTTTGCCATATGCGTGTATTCTATATGCGATTTAAAACCATTTTTATGTTGTTCACACTTGCGCCTATATGTATATTCTATAAGTACCTACATAATACATTTCTTTGTAACTGTTGATTGCCTGTCATTCAGCATCCTGCACCATCTACTTAATTATTTGTCACATCCATAGAAGATAAGGTTAGGGCATGTAAGAAAAAGGGAGGGGGGAGGGGGGGGTAAAAAACTAATCGTAACCATTGTATTTTTGGTAAGTGGGTTAGGTTATGGTTATCTTGCGTCCCTTAGAGCGGAAATAGGCACCCCGCGAAGCGGGGTGTCGTCGACACGCTGGCGGTTTATTTTTTATTTCAAAAAGTATCTCTATTATGGCGTTGATATTCTCGTGCAGGAAAATTATTGTAATTCCGCGTCGAATGGTATTTTTTTGAAATTTCTAGGTCAATAAACAAACATTTAAAACCCGGTTTAGTTTTTTTTTTTTTTTGTCCAATTTTGACAAAAAAAAAATGTTTTTATATAGATTAGATATAACTCCGTCCAAAAATGAAGTCCATTTTGCTCTAGCTCTTACGGTTTCGGAGATAAAAAAATGTAAAGGGGCGTTGGGGCGGAAAGGTTCTCTAGGTTAAGTTAGTATCGGGTGTTATAGGGTTGAATTGTCGTTAGATCTTGATGAAATTTGGCATATCGCGTTTTTTCAGCACGCTCTACCCATCGTTTCTCACGTTTGGTGTGAAAATCCACCCATTTGGGTAGTGGCCATACAATATTTTCGCAAATTTACTAAATTTTGTCCAAATTCAAGAAAAAAAAAAAATTCTTACAGATTTCATTGAAACGTACTTATAAGTATTTAGGTACCTAAGTATTAATTAAGTATACCTAACCTAGTTATTTTATGAAATGTTCGGTTCTGGCGCTTCGCCGGCCGCTACCGCGGCACGCTCGCTTCGCTCGCTCGGCTCGCGCGCTGTAGGGTCGCAGTTTAACCTAACACTCCTCCTCGCTTCGCTCGTCGTCGTACCTACACCGTCCTGCCTTAGAGTAAATTACTCAGTCAATTTCGGTTTTTTCAAAAAAGTCACACATATAAAACATTATTATTTTAGCGTATTCTTTACGATACAATCATAAATAAAAATACTTATTGGTATCGTATTACATTACATTACATCTACATTACAAAGTTAGGTTAAGTTAAGTTAGGTTGGTTTTTTTTTTTCATTTGATTAGGTTAGGTTAGGTTAGGTTAGGTTAGGTTAGGTTAGGTTAGGTTAGGTTAGGTTAGGTTAGGTTAGGTTAGGTTAGGTTAGGTTAGGTTAGGTTAGGTTAGGTTAGGTTAGGTTAGGTTAGGTTAGGTTAGGTTAGGTTAGGTTAGGTTAGGTTAGGTTAGGTTAGGTTAGGTTAGGTTAGGTTAGGTTAGGTTAGGTTAGGTTAGGTTAGGTTAGGTTAGGTTAGGTTAGGTTAGGTTAGGTTAGGTTAGGTTAGGTTAGGTTAGGTTAGGTTAGGTTAGGTTAGGTTAGGTTAGGTTAGGTTAGGTTAGGTTAGGTTAGGTTAGGTTAGGTTAGGTTAGGTTAGGTTAGGTTAGGTTAGGTTAGGTTAGGTTAGGTTAGGTTAGGTTAGGTTAGGTTAGGTTAGGTTAGGTTAGGTTAGGTTAGGTTAGGTTAGGTTAGGTTAGGTTAGGTTAGGTTAGGTTAGGTTAGGTTAGGTTAGGTTAGGTTAGGTTAGGTTAGGTTAGGTTAGGTTAGGTTAGGTTAGGTTAGGTTAGGTTAGGTTAGGTTAGGTTAGGTTAGGTTAGGTTAGGTTAGGTTAGGTTAGGTTAGGTTAGGTTAGGTTAGGTTAGGTTAGGTTAGGTTAGGTTAGGTTAGGTTAGGTTAGGTTAGGTTAGGTTAGGTTAGGTTAGGTTAGGTTAGGTTAGGTTAGGTTAGGTTAGGTTAGGTTAGGTTAGGTTAGGTTAGGTTAGGTTAGGTTAGGTTAGGTTAGGTTAGGTTAGGTTAGGTTAGGTTAGGTTAGGTTAGGTTAGGTTAGGTTAGGTTAGGTTAGGTTAGGTTAGGTTAGGTTAGGTTAGGTTAGGTTAGGTTAGGTTAGGTTAGGTTAGGTTAGGTTAGGTTAGGTTAGGTTAGGTTAGGTTAGGTTAGGTTAGGTTAGGTTAGGTTAGGTTAGGTTAGGTTAGGTTAGGTTAGGTTAGGTTAGGTTAGGTTAGGTTAGGTTAGGTTAGGTTAGGTTAGGTTAGGTTAGGTTAGGTTAGGTTAGGTTAGGTTAGGTTAGGTTAGGTTAGGTTAGGTTAGGTTAGGTTAGGTTAGGTTAGGTTAGGTTAGGTTAGGTTAGGTTAGGTTAGGTTAGGTTAGGTTAGGTTAGGTTAGGTTAGGTTAGGTTAGGTTAGGTTAGGTTAGGTTAGGTTAGGTTAGGTTAGGTTAGGTTAGGTTAGGTTAGGTTAGGTTAGGTTAGGTTAGGTTAGGTTAGGTTAGGTTAGGTTAGGTTAGGTTAGGTTAGGTTAGGTTAGGTTAGGTTAGGTTAGGTTAGGTTAGGTTAGGTTAGGTTAGGTTAGGTTAGGTTAGGTTAGGTTAGGTTAGGTTAGGTTAGGTTAGGTTAGGTTAGGTTAGGTTAGGTTAGGTTAGGTTAGGTTAGGTTAGGTTAGGTTAGGTTAGGTTAGGTTAGGTTAGGTTAGGTTAGGTTAGGTTAGGTTAGGTTAGGTTAGGTTAGGTTAGGTTAGGTTAGGTTAGGTTAGGTTAGGTTAGGTTAGGTTAGGTTAGGTTAGGTTAGGTTAGGTTAGGTTAGGTTAGGTTAGGTTAGGTTAGGTTAGGTTAGGTTAGGTTAGGTTAGGTTAGGTTAGGTTAGGTTAGGTTAGGTTAGGTTAGGTTAGGTTAGGTTAGGTTAGGTTAGGTTAGGTTAGGTTAGGTTAGGTTAGGTTAGGTTAGGTTAGGTTAGGTTAGGTTAGGTTAGGTTAGGTTAGGTTAGGTTAGGTTAGGTTAGGTTAGGTTAGGTTAGGTTAGGTTAGGTTAGGTTAGGTTAGGTTAGGTTAGGTTAGGTTAGGTTAGGTTAGGTTAGGTTAGGTTAGGTTAGGTTAGGTTAGGTTAGGTTAGGTTAGGTTAGGTTAGGTTAGGTTAGGTTAGGTTAGGTTAGGTTAGGTTAGGTTAGGTTAGGTTAGGTTAGGTTAGGTTAGGTTAGGTTAGGTTAGGTTAGGTTAGGTTAGGTTAGGTTAGGTTAGGTTAGGTTAGGTTAGGTTAGGTTAGGTTAGGTTAGGTTAGGTTAGGTTAGGTTAGGTTAGGTTAGGTTAGGTTAGGTTAGGTTAGGTTAGGTTAGGTTAGGTTAGGTTAGGTTAGGTTAGGTTAGGTTAGGTTAGGTTAGGTTAGGTTAGGTTAGGTTAGGTTAGGTTAGGTTAGGTTAGGTTAGGTTAGGTTAGGTTAGGTTAGGTTAGGTTAGGTTAGGTTAGGTTAGGTTAGGTTAGGTTAGGTTAGGTTAGGTTAGGTTAGGTTAGGTTAGGTTAGGTTAGGTTAGGTTAGGTTAGGTTAGGTTAGGTTAGGTTAGGTTAGGTTAGGTTAGGTTAGGTTAGGTTAGGTTAGGTTAGGTTAGGTTAGGTTAGGTTAGGTTAGGTTAGGTTAGGTTAGGTTAGGTTAGGTTAGGTTAGGTTAGGTTAGGTTAGGTTAGGTTAGGTTAGGTTAGGTTAGGTTAGGTTAGGTTAGGTTAGGTTAGGTTAGGTTAGGTTAGGTTAGGTTAGGTTAGGTTAGGTTAGGTTAGGTTAGGTTAGGTTAGGTTAGGTTAGGTTAGGTTAGGTTAGGTTAGGTTAGGTTAGGTTAGGTTAGGTTAGGTTAGGTTAGGTTAGGTTAGGTTAGGTTAGGTTAGGTTAGGTTAGGTTAGGTTAGGTTAGGTTAGGTTAGGTTAGGTTAGGTTAGGTTAGGTTAGGTTAGGTTAGGTTAGGTTAGGTTAGGTTAGGTTAGGTTAGGTTAGGTTAGGTTAGGTTAGGTTAGGTTAGGTTAGGTTAGGTTAGGTTAGGTTAGGTTAGGTTAGGTTAGGTTAGGTTAGGTTAGGTTAGGTTAGGTTAGGTTAGGTTAGGTTAGGTTAGGTTAGGTTAGGTTAGGTTAGGTTAGGTTAGGTTAGGTTAGGTTAGGTTAGGTTAGGTTAGGTTAGGTTAGGTTAGGTTAGGTTAGGTTAGGTTAGGTTAGGTTAGGTTAGGTTAGGTTAGGTTAGGTTAGGTTAGGTTAGGTTAGGTTAGGTTAGGTTAGGTTAGGTTAGGTTAGGTTAGGTTAGGTTAGGTTAGGTTAGGTTAGGTTAGGTTAGGTTAGGTTAGGTTAGGTTAGGTTAGGTTAGGTTAGGTTAGGTTAGGTTAGGTTAGGTTAGGTTAGGTTAGGTTAGGTTAGGTTAGGTTAGGTTAGGTTAGGTTAGGTTAGGTTAGGTTAGGTTAGGTTAGGTTAGGTTAGGTTAGGTTAGGTTAGGTTAGGTTAGGTTAGGTTAGGTTAGGTTAGGTTAGGTTAGGTTAGGTTAGGTTAGGTTAGGTTAGGTTAGGTTAGGTTAGGTTAGGTTAGGTTAGGTTAGGTTAGGTTAGGTTAGGTTAGGTTAGGTTAGGTTAGGTTAGGTTAGGTTAGGTTAGGTTAGGTTAGGTTAGGTTAGGTTAGGTTAGGTTAGGTTAGGTTAGGTTAGGTTAGGTTAGGTTAGGTTAGGTTAGGTTAGGTTAGGTTAGGTTAGGTTAGGTTAGGTTAGGTTAGGTTAGGTTAGGTTAGGTTAGGTTAGGTTAGGTTAGGTTAGGTTAGGTTAGGTTAGGTTAGGTTAGGTTAGGTTAGGTTAGGTTAGGTTAGGTTAGGTTAGGTTAGGTTAGGTTAGGTTAGGTTAGGTTAGGTTAGGTTAGGTTAGGTTAGGTTAGGTTAGGTTAGGTTAGGTTAGGTTAGGTTAGGTTAGGTTAGGTTAGGTTAGGTTAGGTTAGGTTAGGTTAGGTTAGGTTAGGTTAGGTTAGGTTAGGTTAGGTTAGGTTAGGTTAGGTTAGGTTAGGTTAGGTTAGGTTAGGTTAGGTTAGGTTAGGTTAGGTTAGGTTAGGTTAGGTTAGGTTAGGTTAGGTTAGGTTAGGTTAGGTTAGGTTAGGTTAGGTTAGGTTAGGTTAGGTTAGGTTAGGTTAGGTTAGGTTAGGTTAGGTTAGGTTAGGTTAGGTTAGGTTAGGTTAGGTTAGGTTAGGTTAGGTTAGGTTAGGTTAGGTTAGGTTAGGTTAGGTTAGGTTAGGTTAGGTTAGGTTAGGTTAGGTTAGGTTAGGTTAGGTTAGGTTAGGTTAGGTTAGGTTAGGTTAGGTTAGGTTAGGTTAGGTTAGGTTAGGTTAGGTTAGGTTAGGTTAGGTTAGGTTAGGTTAGGTTAGGTTAGGTTAGGTTAGGTTAGGTTAGGTTAGGTTAGGTTAGGTTAGGTTAGGTTAGGTTAGGTTAGGTTAGGTTAGGTTAGGTTAGGTTAGGTTAGGTTAGGTTAGGTTAGGTTAGGTTAGGTTAGGTTAGGTTAGGTTAGGTTAGGTTAGGTTAGGTTAGGTTAGGTTAGGTTAGGTTAGGTTAGGTTAGGTTAGGTTAGGTTAGGTTAGGTTAGGTTAGGTTAGGTTAGGTTAGGTTAGGTTAGGTTAGGTTAGGTTAGGTTAGGTTAGGTTAGGTTAGGTTAGGTTAGGTTAGGTTAGGTTAGGTTAGGTTAGGTTAGGTTAGGTTAGGTTAGGTTAGGTTAGGTTAGGTTAGGTTAGGTTAGGTTAGGTTAGGTTAGGTTAGGTTAGGTTAGGTTAGGTTAGGTTAGGTTAGGTTAGGTTAGGTTAGGTTAGGTTAGGTTAGGTTAGGTTAGGTTAGGTTAGGTTAGGTTAGGTTAGGTTAGGTTAGGTTAGGTTAGGTTAGGTTAGGTTAGGTTAGGTTAGGTTAGGTTAGGTTAGGTTAGGTTAGGTTAGGTTAGGTTAGGTTAGGTTAGGTTAGGTTAGGTTAGGTTAGGTTAGGTTAGGTTAGGTTAGGTTAGGTTAGGTTAGGTTAGGTTAGGTTAGGTTAGGTTAGGTTAGGTTAGGTTAGGTTAGGTTAGGTTAGGTTAGGTTAGGTTAGGTTAGGTTAGGTTAGGTTAGGTTAGGTTAGGTTAGGTTAGGTTAGGTTAGGTTAGGTTAGGTTAGGTTAGGTTAGGTTAGGTTAGGTTAGGTTAGGTTAGGTTAGGTTAGGTTAGGTTAGGTTAGGTTAGGTTAGGTTAGGTTAGGTTAGGTTAGGTTAGGTTAGGTTAGGTTAGGTTAGGTTAGGTTAGGTTAGGTTAGGTTAGGTTAGGTTAGGTTAGGTTAGGTTAGGTTAGGTTAGGTTAGGTTAGGTTAGGTTAGGTTAGGTTAGGTTAGGTTAGGTTAGGTTAGGTTAGGTTAGGTTAGGTTAGGTTAGGTTAGGTTAGGTTAGGTTAGGTTAGGTTAGGTTAGGTTAGGTTAGGTTAGGTTAGGTTAGGTTAGGTTAGGTTAGGTTAGGTTAGGTTAGGTTAGGTTAGGTTAGGTTAGGTTAGGTTAGGTTAGGTTAGGTTAGGTTAGGTTAGGTTAGGTTAGGTTAGGTTAGGTTAGGTTAGGTTAGGTTAGGTTAGGTTAGGTTAGGTTAGGTTAGGTTAGGTTAGGTTAGGTTAGGTTAGGTTAGGTTAGGTTAGGTTAGGTTAGGTTAGGTTAGGTTAGGTTAGGTTAGGTTAGGTTAGGTTAGGTTAGGTTAGGTTAGGTTAGGTTAGGTTAGGTTAGGTTAGGTTAGGTTAGGTTAGGTTAGGTTAGGTTAGGTTAGGTTAGGTTAGGTTAGGTTAGGTTAGGTTAGGTTAGGTTAGGTTAGGTTAGGTTAGGTTAGGTTAGGTTAGGTTAGGTTAGGTTAGGTTAGGTTAGGTTAGGTTAGGTTAGGTTAGGTTAGGTTAGGTTAGGTTAGGTTAGGTTAGGTTAGGTTAGGTTAGGTTAGGTTAGGTTAGGTTAGGTTAGGTTAGGTTAGGTTAGGTTAGGTTAGGTTAGGTTAGGTTAGGTTAGGTTAGGTTAGGTTAGGTTAGGTTAGGTTAGGTTAGGTTAGGTTAGGTTAGGTTAGGTTAGGTTAGGTTAGGTTAGGTTAGGTTAGGTTAGGTTAGGTTAGGTTAGGTTAGGTTAGGTTAGGTTAGGTTAGGTTAGGTTAGGTTAGGTTAGGTTAGGTTAGGTTAGGTTAGGTTAGGTTAGGTTAGGTTAGGTTAGGTTAGGTTAGGTTAGGTTAGGTTAGGTTAGGTTAGGTTAGGTTAGGTTAGGTTAGGTTAGGTTAGGTTAGGTTAGGTTAGGTTAGGTTAGGTTAGGTTAGGTTAGGTTAGGTTAGGTTAGGTTAGGTTAGGTTAGGTTAGGTTAGGTTAGGTTAGGTTAGGTTAGGTTAGGTTAGGTTAGGTTAGGTTAGGTTAGGTTAGGTTAGGTTAGGTTAGGTTAGGTTAGGTTAGGTTAGGTTAGGTTAGGTTAGGTTAGGTTAGGTTAGGTTAGGTTAGGTTAGGTTAGGTTAGGTTAGGTTAGGTTAGGTTAGGTTAGGTTAGGTTAGGTTAGGTTAGGTTAGGTTAGGTTAGGTTAGGTTAGGTTAGGTTAGGTTAGGTTAGGTTAGGTTAGGTTAGGTTAGGTTAGGTTAGGTTAGGTTAGGTTAGGTTAGGTTAGGTTAGGTTAGGTTAGGTTAGTTCTCTCTCCCCTACTACTACAACTTTCCCCCCCCGCCTTCAGGGAGGGGGGGTACCCGGGGCCCGCAGCACGCACGAAACAGAACCGAACCGAGCCGACCGAGCCGACGACCCAATTGTCGGTGGTTTGTTTGGATGTGCGAGCGAGAGGGAGATAGTGAAATGGGTCATTTCGCCGAGGGTATTTCGTTTAGGGTATTTAAGTTTGGGTATTAAAAAAAAAAAGAAAAGTGAAAATATAAATTGGCAAAAAAAAAAAAAAAAAAAAAAAAAAAAAAAAAAAAAAAAAAAAAAAAAAAAAAAAAAAAAAAAAAAAAAAAAAAAAAAAAAAAAACATTTTTTATATAAAAATATTAGTAAAAAAAAAAATTAAAAAAAAATCTCAAACAAAAACCACCGACAATTGGGTCGTCGGCTCGGTTGGTTGGGTTAGGTTCTGTCCCCCCCCCCCGCGGGGCAGGAACAAAGAAAAGTCGAGACACCTGTCGTTTATAATTGGTTGCAACATTGTACCACGACAGGTGCAGCCGTTAATGGGCCGTTGGGAAAGGTCAGCAGGTAATTACGTATGTAAATAGCTTGCAACAATGTTGTGAGGCAGGTGGCGACCGTTTATAGAGCGGTTGACCTTTAAAAGCAATTACCGTGTGCATCCGTTATAGGCAGATGGTGAATTAACATAAAGACAAAGAGTGGAAGGGGTATATAAGGTGTGGAGCGGCGGTATGGAGCATCAGTTATGTATCAGCGTCCAACGTATCACTACCATATCTTGTCGAGTGCGGAAGGAATCGAAGAGTGGTTAAAATTTAAAAGTATCAGCGACAACGTAGCGGCAAACAATGAAGAGGAGAATGCACGCGGCGACGACGGCGGCGGCGGCGCCGACGGTGGAGAGCAGCAGTCAATCAATCGATGGCAGCAGCAACTTGAATGGAGAGATGGAAGCCCTGGTGAATCAACAGCACACAGTAATGAAGCTACGGCCGGAAGATCAACAGATAATAGCGGATTATTTACTGAAGAACTCGCACGGAGTGGTACAGACATCGCAAGGCCATTTGGTAACCACGTTCGCACAAGCCCTTGGCGACTATTCTGTCGACATTGTGGAGGATGCGGAACACGAAGGCAACACTGGCACATTATTTATATCAGTAAGTCTAAGCAATGGGGCCACAATAGCGAACTTGGGCGCCTTATTCGAGCCGATCAGCACAAATGTGAGAGCATTACATGCCTCGCTTGCTTGGTGCAGTACCTTTCTGGCGGCGACGGCCGTGATGTCATTAAAAACAATCTCCTCGGAAGTGATTACGAAGCTGTCAAGTGCTCGTTTCATAGTCTGGAAGGTGTCCATCGGAAACGACGACAAGAAGGCCACGCTGCTAATGCCGAAGGGGGAACTGGAGCACTTGGCGCACAAGGCCTACAACCAAGTGTGGGGCAGCGAGGAATGGGCGATGCAACTGGTGAAACCTGTTCAATGTTATCTCCAAATGGAGGACGGGGAGTGGAGTATGAATCGACACACGCTAGTATTGGAGAGGAACCGGCGCCGGGTACACGAAGATACGGGCTTAACCCCCGAGGAGATCCAGGAAATGATAATTACGCCAATACAAAGCTTGTTCTCATGTTTATTAACCAAAGGGCCTTTACGCAGGGAGATGGAGAGAGAGTACTTGCACAAACGCCTGAGGGGATTGAATTTATGTTCAAACGGTCATCTCGAGAACGGATCCAAATTGCCGCCAACATTGCCCGAATACTGGTATTTCAGGAAACGTTGAAACAACGCATGGAGCGATGTCGCAAATGGCAAGTGCACCACGACAATGAATGCGAACACAAGGCGGACGACGTGCTGCACAAACTGTTGGTCTTGTTGAAATCGAATGACATTGATGTGAAGAAATTTGCCACAGACACGTTTAATCACTTGTGCGGACACACGGGTAAAAGAAACAACTTATTTTTCCATGGACCTCCAACAACGGGCAAAACTATGATTATGGAATCGTTGACCGACTTGCATTTTAACACGTGCCGATTGACGGGACTCAATCCTAACAGTTGCTTTAATTTTGCATGTGTACCCAACACAAATGCCTGCTTCATGGACGAGTGCAAATTGACTGACAATCAATTTGAGCAGTGGAAATTATTGGCGGCCGGCACCAAGATGGACACTGACGTCAAGTACAAGGACCGATATGTGGTGAGCAATTGTCGATTATACAGTGCTGCCAACTTTTTATTGGCCACATATGTACAAACATGGGGCGCCCACCTGGCAATTGACGAACGCAGCATACAATACAATTTTATACGAACCACGAAGGAATACATTTATTGCAACATATATGTATGGGAGAAATTTTGGCAAAAGTATGATATGGTAGTGTAACAACGCACGGTGATACATAACTGATCGCAGCCCACTCGTAGTCATTTTCACAACACACAAACACGGTCATCATGGTCTAGTATTACTATTTATCATAAACGTATGTCACTTTGTATTTAGCACTAGATTAAGCGCAACATGTATACCTCGAAAAAAAATGTAAAACGTAAAAATGTAAAAAAAAGCAACGTAGTATGTAATTTTTAATTTACGCTTTGATTTAATTTTTAGATTAAGACTCTGAATGTGTACCAAAAAAATTGTAAAACGATAAATTTACAAAAAAAAATAAACGTAGGTTAAGTTGAAATGGTTGTTTTATTGATGACGCAATCGACACAAACATGTCGCAACTTGAATCCTTTCAAGTTGCGACATGTTTGGGTATAAATAGGGGAAACAAGACGAATAGAGTCATTCATGGCTGAACAGCCGCCAACAGAACAGTCGCGGGGATTAGTTTTACCCGGATATAAATATTTAGGACCATTAAATTCATTGAATCGAGGCTTACCAACTAACCAATTGGATGCAGCGGCCAAGAAGCACGACGAACAGTATCATAAAATTACAGATTATTTTAAAAAGACTAAAAATCGAAAAGTATATGAAGATCGAGTGAGACAGGCGGACCTTGAATTTCTTAGTGAAGTGCGAGAATTTACACCAAAATCGACTTATGAACAAGTAGCTTCATGGTTGGCCACTGGAGGCATTGGTACAAAGTATTTGATTGAACAAGCAACTGGTGTGTTATATCCCACGATCGACGACGCAGCAGCATATGAAATTGCAAGTATGGAAGCCATAAATGCGAATAGTGTGATTGGAGGTGGTGTCACAAACAGTGCAAATGTGCATCAATTTCAATTTAAAAAGAAATTTACTTTTGCCATACAATCGACAAAGGCGTCGTACACTAAAACCAGAGACACGACAACATACAATACATACATACACAGTTTGCCATGGCAATATTTGTACTTTTATTTAACTGAAAAGGAATATAATGACATGACGACAATATTTCACACTAGCAAAGTCACGGGGGTGGGTGTAAAAATTACAAATTTGGGCAATCGCACTCCATTCATAACGAGCGCAAGTGCTGTCAATTATGCCAATGCAAATTCTCAAACAACCATTGGTATATGGGAAAATTTGGAAAGAACGTTGCCAGTAAAAATGGGAAATTCAATTAAAAGTGCCGACTTGTACGGCAAACAAATTAAGGACTTGGGAGAGGGGACCGATCAAGATCCAGACCATTCGACAGCACAAGCAAAAATCATTGACAATACAATTACATACACACTGTACAATACACAAGAAAATATGCACTTGCCACCTTTGATAATGGAAGCATCCATACTGTTTAATGCAACAAATTCAATTGGACCGATATATGAAAAATCATACACACCGGCAGATGGCACATTTCACACAAACAATGAGAAAATATTGGACAGTGGTAAAAATGTAAAAATTATACGAACACAACCACCAATGTCGGCAATGACTGTACACTCGGGCAGTATGGGAGCCATAGGCTTTAAACCGACAATAACGAAAAAATATGACACAGCCACAGTGGACAATATAAACATTGCACCAAACATGTTTGGCCACGCACAACAAGGATTTATGCCTTCTTTGGGAGTAGGTATTATACCACTGTTGAATGCAGACACGAGTCTCGAAAAAGCCATACTCAACATAATGGTAGAAACATGGATAAATTTAGAATGCACATCGCATGGCACAAACTTGTTGATGGCAGGACACAATAAACCACAACCCAACACAAATTATATGAAAATGGCAATTGACAAGACTTGGAACGACCATTACACACTGGCAGGAGCACCTTCAATTGAGTAGGTAATGAATAAAATCGTTAGTCTATAATATCATGCATTTGGTTATATAGTAACGTTTTTATTAATTACAGCAAACCACAAACGAAACCACAACAACAACACCAACAACAACAACAACAAGTAAAACACACTGAAACGGTACAAACGGAAATACATCAAGCACCAGCAACATCAACACCAGCGCCGGCACCAACACCTGAACCAGCAGCACCAGCACCAACACCAGAACCAGCAGCACCAGCACCAGTAGCAACACCAACACCATCAACGTCAACAGCAACAACGACGACGGGAACAAAAAGAAAAGAACCAGAGCATGCAGAGGAGACAACACAACCAAGGCAAAAGGCTTGGTACGAAAAAGGCGATTTGGACCACGACGAACACGGCGTATTTAGATGGATCAAGGCTGAAAGTGTACCGGGACAAAAACGATTAAATGGCAAAATGTCCGACATTGACAAATTAGCAATAGCAAAAGAAAACCAAAGAATTCGATCAAGTGAACAATTATACTTGGCAGAACAGGGCATAAACATACGATACATGGGCAAAAATACACCAATGGGCGCACCGGGAGAAGGATATTACGATGAAAGCAATCCTCAACATAAATTAGCAATAATACAAGTAGGAACAGGGAGAATTACACCATTAGGTTTAGAACTTCAAAGACAAATAGAGGAAATGCAAAAAAAACGTTTAATACCTGACGACGAAGCGAGTGTAAGAAAGGAATTGCATAAGGAAGAAGAAGAAATTGAAAGAACTGTAATGCAAACCAAACCATTGGTGAAAGTAACAGTCAAATTCATGGGATACACATATAAAGCATATTTTTATGAAAAAGTAGAACAAATAGAAGCTGAAGGATTGACAAACAGCAAAATGGTACAAAAAGTCGAAATACAACCCGAAAATTTCAATTATTCCATAGAAGCAAGAGATACCGTACAATTGTGGTCAACATTAATGAGAACATTTGTACCACCAGTACAAGAATTGGAATTATCGAGCTTTTATTATCGAATTTTGGACCAACATAATGCAGATAGGCATGCTTTATAAATTATATTATATTAGGTTAGGTTAGGTTAGGTTAGGTTAGGTTAGGTTAGGTTAGGTTAGGTTAGGTTAGGTTAGGTTAGGTTAGGTTAGGTTAGGTTAGGTTAGGTTAGGTTAGGTTAGGTTAGGTTAGGTTAGGTTAGGTTAGGTTAGGTTAGGTTAGGTTAGGTTAGGTTAGGTTAGGTTAGGTTAGGTTAGGTTAGGTTAGGTTAGGTTAGGTTAGTTCTCTCTCCCCTACTACTACAACTTTCCCCCCCCGCCTTCAGGGAGGGGGGGTACCCGGGGCCCGCAGCACGCACGAAACAGAACCGAACCGAGCCGACCGAGCCGACGACCCAATTGTCGGTGGTTTGTTTGGATGTGCGAGCGAGAGGGAGATAGTGAAATGGGTCATTTCGCCGAGGGTATTTCGTTTAGGGTATTTAAGTTTGGGTATTAAAAAAAAAAAGAAAAGTGAAAATATAAATTGGCAAAAAAAAAAAAAAAAAAAAAAAAAAAAAAAAAAAAAAAAAAAAAAAAAAAAAAAAAAAAAAAAAAAAAAAAAAAAAAATACATGTTTTATATAAAAATATTAGTAAAAAAAAAATTAAAAAAAAATATCAAACAAAAACCACCGACAATTGGGTCGTCGGCTCGGTTGGTTGGGTTAGGTTCTGTCCCCCCCCCCCGCGGGGCAGGAACAAAGAAAAGTCGAGACACCTGTCGTTTATAATTGGCTGCAACATTGTAACACGACAGGTGCAGCCGTTAATGGGCCGTTGGGAAAGGTCAGCAGGTAATTACGTATGTAAATAGCTTGCAACAATGTTGTGAGGCAGGTGGCGACCGTTTATAGAGCGGTTGACCTTTAAAAGCAATTACCGTGTGCATCCGTTGTAGGCAGATGGTGAATTAGCATAAAGACAAAGAGTGGAAGGGGTATATAAGGTGTGGAGCGGCGGTATGGAGCATCAGTTATGTATCAGCGTCCAACGTATCACTACCATATCTTGTCGAGTGCGGAAGGAATCGAAGAGTGGTTAAAATTTAAAAGTATCAGCGACAACGTAGCGGCAAACAATGAAGAGGAGAATGCACGCGGCGACGACGGCGGCGGCGGCGCCGACGGTGGAGAGCAGCAGTCAATCAATCGATGGCAGCAGCAGCAACTTGAATGGAGAGATGGAAGCCCTGGTGAATCAACAGCACACAGTAATGAAGCTACGGCCGGAAGATCAACAGATAATAGCGGATTATTTACTGAAGAACTCGCACGGAGTGGTACAGACATCGCAAGGCCATTTGGTAACCACGTTCGCACAAGCCCTTGGCGACTATTCTGTCGACATTGTGGAGGATGCGGAACACGAAGGCAACACTGGCACATTATTTATATCAGTAAGTCTAAGCAATGGGGCCACAATAGCGAACTTGGGCGCCTTATTCGAGCCGATCAGCACAAATGTGAGAGCATTACATGCCTCGCTTGCTTGGTGCAGTACCTTTCTGGCGGCGACGGCCGTGATGTCATTAAAAACAATCTCCTCGGAAGTGATTACGAAGCTGTCAAGTGCTCGTTTCATAGTCTGGAAGGTGTCCATCGGAAACGACGACAAGAAGGCCACGCTGCTAATGCCGAAGGGGGAACTGGAGCACTTGGCGCACAAGGCCTACAACCAAGTGTGGGGCAGCGAGGAATGGGCGATGCAACTGGTGAAACCTGTTCAATGTTATCTCCAAATGGAGGACGGGGAGTGGAGTATGAATCGACACACGCTAGTATTGGAGAGGAACCGGCGCCGGGTACACGAAGATACGGGCTTAACCCCCGAGGAGATCCAGGAAATGATAATTACGCCAATACAAAGCTTGTTCTCATGTTTATTAACCAAAGGGCCTTTACGCAGGGAGATGGAGAGAGAGTACTTGCACAAACGCCTGAGGGGATTGAATTTATGTTCAAACGGTCATCTCGAGAACGGATCCAAATTGCCGCCAACATTGCCCGAATACTGGTATTTCAGGAAACGTTGAAACAACGCATGGAGCGATGTCGCAAATGGCAAGTGCACCACGACAATGAATGCGAACACAAGGCGGACGACGTGCTGCACAAACTGTTGGTCTTGTTGAAATCGAATGACATTGATGTGAAGAAATTTGCCACAGACACGTTTAATCACTTGTGCGGACACACGGGTAAAAGAAACAACTTATTTTTCCATGGACCTCCAACAACGGGCAAAACTATGATTATGGAATCGTTGACCGACTTGCATTTTAACACGTGCCGATTGACGGGACTCAATCCTAACAGTTGCTTTAATTTTGCATGTGTACCCAACACAAATGCCTGCTTCATGGACGAGTGCAAATTGACTGACAATCAATTTGAGCAGTGGAAATTATTGGCGGCCGGCACCAAGATGGACACTGACGTCAAGTACAAGGACCGATATGTGGTGAGCAATTGTCGATTATACAGTGCTGCCAACTTTTTATTGGCCACATATGTACAAACATGGGGCGCCCACCTGGCAATTGACGAACGCAGCATACAATACAATTTTATACGAACCACGAAGGAATACATTTATTGCAACATATATGTATGGGAGAAATTTTGGCAAAAGTATGATATGGTAGTGTAACAACGCACGGTGATACATAACTGATCGCAGCCCACTCGTAGTCATTTTCACAACACACAAACACGGTCATCATGGTCTAGTATTACTATTTATCATAAACGTATGTCACTTTGTATTTAGCACTAGATTAAGCGCAACATGTATACCTCGAAAAAAAATGTAAAACGTAAAAATGTAAAAAAAAGCAACGTAGTATGTAATTTTTAATTTACGCTTTGATTTAATTTTTAGATTAAGACTCTGAATGTGTACCAAAAAAATTGTAAAACGATAAATTTACAAAAAAAAATAAACGTAGGTTAAGTTGAAATGGTTGTTTTATTGATGACGCAATCGACACAAACATGTCGCAACTTGAATCCTTTCAAGTTGCGACATGTTTGGGTATAAATAGGGGGAACAAGACGAATAGAGTCATTCATGGCTGAACAGCAGCCAACAGAACAGTCGCGGGGGTTAGTTTTACCCGGATATAAATATTTAGGACCATTAAATTCATTGAATCGAGGCTTACCAACTAACCAATTGGATGCAGCGGCCAAGAAGCACGACGAACAGTATCATAAAATTACAGATTATTTTAAAAAGACTAAAAATCGAAAAGTATATGAAGATCGAGTGAGACAGGCGGACCTTGAATTTCTTAGTGAAGTGCGAGAATTTACACCAAAATCGACTTATGAACAAGTAGCTTCATGGTTGGCCACTGGAGGCATTGGTACAAAGTATTTGATTGAACAAGCAACTGGTGTGTTATATCCCACGATCGACGACGCAGCAGCATATGAAATTGCAAGTATGGAAGCCATAAATGCGAATAGTGTGATTGGAGGTGGTGTCACAAACAGTGCAAATGTCCATCAATTTCAATTTAAAAAGAAATTTACTTTTGCCATACAATCGACAAAGGCGTCGTACACTAAAACCAGAGACACGACAACATACAATACATACATACACAGTTTGCCATGGCAATACTTGTACTTTTATTTAACTGAAAAGGAATACAATGACATGACGACAATATTTCACACTAGCAAAGTCACGGGGGTGGGTGTAAAAATTACAAATTTGGGCAATCGCACTCCATTCATAACGAGCGCAAGTGCTGTCAATTATGCCAATGCAAATTCTCAAACAACCATTGGTATATGGGAAAATTTGGAAAGAACGTTGCCAGTAAAAATGGGTAATTCAATTAAAAGTGCCGACTTGTACGGCAAACAAATTAAGGACTTGGGAGAGGGGACCGATCAAGATCCAGATCATTCGACAGCACAAGCAAAAATCATTGACAATACAATTACATACACACTGTACAATACACAAGAAAATATGCACTTGCCACCTTTGATAATGGAAGCATCCATACTGTTTAATGCAACAAATTCAATTGGACCGATATATGAAAAATCATACACACCGGTAGATGGCACATTTCACACAAACAATGAAAAAATATTTGACAGTGGTAAAAATGTAAAAATTATACGAACACAACCACCAATGTCGGCAATGACTGTACACAGTGGCAGTATGGGAGCAATAGGGTTCAAACCGACAATAACAAAAAAATATGACACAGCCACAGTGGACAATATAAACATTGCACCAAACATGTTTGGCCACGCACAACAAGGATTTATGCCTTCTTTAGGAGTAGGTATTATACCACTGTTGAATGCAGACACGAGTCTCGAAAAAGCCATACTCAACATAATGGTAGAAACATGGATAAATTTAGAATGCACATCGCATGGCACAAACTTGTTGATGGCAGGACACAATAAACCACAACCCAACACAAATTATATGAAAATGGCAATTGACAAGACTTGGAACGACCATTACACGCTGGCAGGAGCACCTTCAATTGAGTAGGTAATGAATAAAATCGTTAGTCTATAATATCATGCATTTGGTTATATAGTAACGTTTTTATTAATTACAGCAAACCACAAACGAAACCACAACAACAACACCAACAACAACAACAACAAGTAAAACACACTGAAACGGTACAAGCGGAAATACATCAAGCACCAGCAACACCAACACCAGCACCGGCACCAACACCTGAACCAGCAGCACCAGCACCATCAACGTCAACAGCAACAACGACGACGGGAACAAAAAGAAAAGAGCCAGAGCATGCAGAGGAAACGACGCAACCAAGGCAAAAGGCTTGGTACGAAAAAGGCGATTTGGACCACGACGAACACGGCGTATTTAGATGGATCAAGGCTGAAAGTGTACCGGGACAAAAACGATTAAATGGCAAAATGTCCGACATCGACAAATTAGCAATAGCAAAAGAAAACCAAAGAATTCGATCAAGTGAACAATTATATTTAGCAGAACAGGGCATAAACATACGATACATGGGCAAAAATACACCAATGGGCGCACCGGGAGAAGGATATTACGATGAAAGCAATCCTCAACATAAATTAGCAATAATACAAGTAGGCACAGGGAGAATTACACCATTAGGTTTAGAACTTCAAAGACAAATAGAGGAAATGCAAAAAAAACGTTTAATACCTGACGACGAAGCAAGTGTAAGAAAGGAATTGCATAAGGAAGAAGAAGAAATTGAAAGAACTGTAATGCAAACCAAACCATTGGTGAAAGTAACAGTCAAATTCATGGGATACACATATAAAGCATATTTTTATGAAAAAGTAGAACAAATAGAAGCGGAAGGATTGACAAACAGCAAAATGGTACAAAAAGTCGAAATACAACCCGAAAATTTCAATTATTCCATAGAAGCAAGAGATACCGTACAATTGTGGTCAACATTAATGAGAACATTTGTACCGCCAGTACAAGAATTGGAATTATCGAGCTTTTATTATCGAATTTTGGACCAACATAATGCAGATAGGCATGCTTTATAAATTATATTAGGTTAGGTTAGGTTAGGTTAGGTTAGGTTAGGTTAGGTTAGGTTAGGTTAGGTTAGGTTAGGTTAGGTTAGGTTAGGTTAGGTTAGGTTAGGTTAGGTTAGGTTAGGTTAGGTTAGGTTAGGTTAGGTTAGGTTAGGTTAGGTTAGGTTAGGTTAGGTTAGGTTAGGTTAGGTTAGGTTAGGTTAGGTTAGGTTAGGT